>JAKRSK010007621.1:0-43466 GCA_029891615.1 Natrix natrix natrix | reverse complement strand
TAGCCCAAAGATGCATTTGTATAAAACTGGAAGTCTACTATGCTGAAATGTTTTTACACGCTTAAATGTGAGGTTGTAATGAACTGAAGTAATTTTAAATTGATCATATTGAGTTGTGAGAAAAGTGTGGTGAAATAGTCATGTGGCATAACATTATGTGAAAGACTAGTTATGATAAAATATGTATTTGAATTTGAATAGTTCCTATGACTTAAATTGAGCTGCAACACATACTCATATTTTCTGCGTTATTAAATGGCAGGTTCCCTAGTTGCCCATAGGGTAAGATCTTTATCTTTAACATGGAAATTAACATAATCTTCTTCTTACATAAGTTGTAAATGAACTTTATCTATAATTTTGCACATTACATACATTAGCCATATGATGTGTTCTCTTCTATTTGAAATATTTACAAAGTGGATTTTTTTATTTTTTATTTTTTGGTAAAAGGATGAAACTGTTTGCTTGGGACATGCTATACCTATTTTCTTACAAATAGATATCTAGTTTGAGGTTTCTCACAATCTTAACTGTTTTAACTTCTTTTTTTACATGTTTTATACTGTAGAGCTATTTTATTCCTAATATATTATTCTTCCATGGCTATATAAAGAGAATTGATTTTTGAAGGGATTTTTTTTTGGAGGAGGGGCAAGAATTATCTTTTGTTAACTTTGTGATAGCCATCAATTGAATTCTAACATTCGAACTGTAACTTTGGCCATGTTGACTAAAGGGTTAGATGATTTTTTTTACCCCCAAAAATTTTTGGTTTTCGCGGTTTTGTGAAGACAACTTCAGACTGAGTGAGATACTAAACTTGTGATTAATTGAGAATTATTAATTTTCCTATATTTTAACCAATTTAGTTTTAGAAAAAACAATATTCTAACATTGTGGTTTATCATTTTCTTTAGTTTTAAAAATACCATATACATTCGGAAACAATATTCAAGGAAGAACACTCAGTTTTTCATATAACCAGAACTTGCCCAGTAACCAATCACTAAAATAACATTAAATAAATAATATTTATAATATTATGTAAATATACAATATGTATAGTATGGTTTGTTCCGTTCATGTGCTGTATTCCATCTAGAATTTCTCACCAATTCACATAACAATAAATGTGCAACCTATAAACTGCTTGAGCTCTGTCTCCAAAAGCATGTAATAAATGGGGCAGGGGGGGGGCTGCACGTTGTGCGTGCATGCGCACTTATATGGGGGATCGGCGCGTGGTGCATTATGGTGCCGGCACGCCTCACACAACCCCGCCTGCGCTTCCCCCACATGTTGGCACGCAAGCCAAAAAAGGTTCGCCATTGCTGCCTTCAAACCAGTGGGTCTCCCAACCTTTTTTTGAGACCGTAAACCCCATCTAAAGCATCTCTAAAAATCCTGAATCTCAGCCCCAGACCTATAATTTTTAACTTCTTACTTCAAAAAGGGTTTGGGTAGGTGGATTTGTGAACTCTACTCACGTGGAGAAGATCCTAAACGCCCATTAAACAAGAATTGCTACCCATTAAATATCAAATATGCCTCCCTATGGAGGGGCATGGGCCCTGTTAAGTAAGCTTTATAACTGTGCGAGCTTTCCCTGCCATTTGGACTTGTCAATTGCTTGATGTGACTCCACTGCATTGGCTCAGAGACGTGAGCAGCCTTGCTGGGGCTGGAGAGAATCCTAAGCTAACCCTGACCTTGGCTAAGAGCCTGCTGACCAGCTTTCTAGTATAAAGAGCGTGAAGCTGAGCTCCACGCTGTCATCATATTGCTTGCTGTTTGCCGGCTTCGAGGGTTATATATTGCGCCTTATACCGTCTTTGATGGGCTGTTTATGGGCTTTCCAAACCATGTCCTCGTTTGCCTCATAAGATCCTGTCTGCCCGTGGCTCAATTCTGCCCTAGCCAGGATACAGGCCCCACGATTGGCGAAACGTGCACCTGGTCGTAAAGCCCCGCCAATGGGAACCGCATTGGGACTGTGATTTGCCTGGTCTAGATACTAATACTGACACGCCTATTATTTCTATTGCTTCTGTGATCTGTGGCCTCTCTGGTCTACAACTACTCATTGTCTGGTATCCGTGAGCATGAGCCTGCACTGTTCATTTCATCTCTGTGATTACATGAGCTTAGCGTATTCTCTTGTTTTCTAGACATTTTCTACGCCCTTGCGATTGCGCAAGAAATGTCTGAGTTTCTTACGGGCATGATTGAATGGCCAGTTTACAGTAAACCACATGTTTAGTCGTTGTTATTACCACGACGCTCCTCCGCTACTTCGAGACGAGATTAGACCGACGTTCGCATATTTGTTTTGGAGCTTAATGTTGCGCCCTTCCTTCTGCTTCCCCAGAAACCAATGTTTTGAAATAGCAATATTTGGCATATGCCACACTGATCATAGAAGTGACTGTCTGCATTGAGCAAACTAATTCTTGAATTCCCTATTGAAGTCGCTGAACAGCTGAATCCTGAAATAGCTTTGCAAAGGAAGTTTCCCTTTCTTTTTTATTGAAGACAGTGCGCTGCACTGGCTGTTTCAATAAGGATCTAGTTTCTTCGTAAAATTTAATGCTGCATTGGGATATGAACTTCCATCTTTACACTAGAATAGAGGAGTAATTCATGCTTGTTTCGGTAAAACAAATACATAAATTTGTAATGTACTATCACCATTAGATGTGTCAAAATGTAATGTATGTTCTTTGAAGTCAATTATAGTGTGTATGGTGAAGCTAGAATCTTGGGAAACCATGAGTTACTTATTCTACCGTTAGGCACAAATTAACTTCGGGTGAGACGCTTGGCCGGGTGTCGTTTTCTCTGCAGCCCTATGAAAACAGCTTCCTGTTTGACTTTGTCTTCTCATAAGGTCACAAAAGATGATCACTGACCTCCGGGGATCCCCAACTGTCATAATGTGAGTCAGTTGACAAGTGTCTGACTTTTGGATCACTGGTGACCATGGGGACGCTCATACAGGTGCAGAAATGTGAAATTGGTCATAAGTGACTTTTCAGGTCTACGTTGTAATTCTGAGCAGCATCACTAAATGAACTGTCGTATGTCGAGACTACTGTAGCTAGCAAATGCCATGATTCAATTCTTTTGCTGAAAAGAATTAACATTTCATTCTACACATTCCTGTCTAATATCTCTCAAATTTCAAAAAAGTTTTCAGTATCTCCTGTCTTCAGTCTCTTTTTCATGCCAGGATAGCCTGGTTTGAAAACCCCTAGAATTGGTACTTTCATTATGATTTCAGTAACAACGGGTATGACGAAAGAGCTCCTGTATCTGTGTTAATTCAGTTAGTTTTTAGCTTTTGAATTATTTCATATTTTTCACACCTGTTGAATTACCAGGGTGGGGAGGGAATGTCTGGGTGAATTCATAAGTTTTGTAATCACTTGTTGAATCAATATAGGTATCTTTTGAAGACTCATTCCTTTAGCAAACTCCACTCATATAAACCTCCTCCTTTGTTCTAGAAATTCAAAATATTACCTTCTTCAGATATAGCGTTTCATTTTGATCAAAATGAGTTGAGCTTAATTTTAAAAAAAGTGAAGAAACAACACAATGTCTCTGAAATCAACATTTAAGCCAGTGAGATTGTGTTATTAATAAAGGTACGCTGTTTATACTGCTAAGCAATTATGTTGTTAAAATGTAATTACAAGCCTTTGAATAATGACAAAAAAAATCAAGATGTTATTCTTAGAGCAACAGGGATGCCTCGCAAACTCACTTTTTACATTTTCATGTTAGCCACAATGTTATCAAGCATTGCATTGCTGTCCATTATCTTATAACCAAACAAAAGTACAGTTTACCCAGAAATGATTTTCTATTGTGCTTCTTCAGTAAATGTTCACTTGGATCATAGCACTGAGGTATATAGTAGTATTTGCACTCCTCTCTGTTTCTCGAGCAACTTTTGTGAACGTCGCCAAAAGTGGTTTTATGTTGTTTTTTAAATATCTATTTTAATAGAAATCTACTCAGTGATTGCACAAAGACAGCCTTTTCTGATTAACAGCTCTACTTGCTGAATTATGTTTCAGAAAGCATTTGCCTATTTTAAACAACATCCTCAATTAGAAAAGATTAAATCAACATTTGTTTTGAAGGGATGCCATCAATAAGGGCATAACAGAACTTACCATTAATTGCTGGGGATGAATAAGAATTGGCTTTCATCTTTTCTGATGAAAGAAAAATTATGTCAACATTTTTTTTTTATTTTTGTTACTCCATTTGAGAAAAGGTGTAATAATCATAGTATTGTTAATTTTCTACTTCTTTAGTTTAATTCAGTGCTAATAATATTAGTATATCTGCGTAGTAAGCTAGGCCCGAGGAATATCCTACCCACCCAAAAAAAAAAAAAAAATCCACTTCAGATGAAGATGATTTACGGAAGTTAAATCTTTTTTCTTTTTCTCTCAAAGAAGTTTAGGGCAACACTTTCTTCGAAGTAAAACTTCTGTTCAGCATTATGTTCCAAGACCTAGATAGCAAGACCAATGAGAGCTGGTGGGAAAAGAACCAAAGAATGCAGCTGCAGGAGCAATAAACACATCAAAATAAAGAGCCCAGACAATTCAACTTGAGCCTGAAGCCCAAAAGCCTTTTCCCCTTGTATTTTTCCCCTAATTACACATTCTGGAAGAACTCTGCACATTAATATTTTACTAGAACCAATTTTGAACCTAACAGAGCTGTTCCCTTGAGCTAATGGAGCTTTATTCCTGGAAAACGAGCATTTCAGTCACCTAATAATGAATGTTTCTATAATGGAGACAAAATTAGAACAATTCCAGATAAATTATTTCACAGTTTTGTTCTTCCCCCAGTATAGCTGTGGAGGAATCATAAATAGTGAGCCTAAATGATTAAATTCTTCCAAAATTCAGTATTCCACAAAGCAACAAGTCTGGTTTCTATGATTTGAAAAAAAAAAAGGGCTTGGGGGGGGGGTGTAAGCCCTTAATTTTAAGAAACCTTTGATCCCAAATTTTGCTTCTTGATGTGTCTTAATCTTCCCATGAGTTCTTGTTCTTGATGCGAATGATTTCTCTTTGCGTTTCTCATGTTGGCAATCATTACTCACATCGGCTCTGTCATTTTGTGCAACAGTGGCTAGTACAAATTGATATATGAATAAATTGAAATGAATAAATCAATCACATGCAGTTCTGAGTTATAATTGTACAATTCCACTGTGTTAGAAAATAGAAATAGTATAGCGCAAAATTGTTCAGATTAATACCGTCTCTAGCCCACTGCTTACTGGTACTGCTCAGGGAAACTCACTTGTTAAAGGGAATTTTTTATGATCTTCTAGCGACCATGGATGGGGAACCTATGGCACTATGCGCCGGCCCACAGTGTGGCACCCGAGAGAACACTCTCTCGCTGGGGTTATGTGAGTCGATGGCCATCCCAGTCAGCTCACAGCGCGCAACGCCTTGCTAACGGGGTGCTCTCCTAACCACGGCCAGCTGGAGTATTGTCGGGTCTCTGCCGGTTGCATGCTCATGGGGGGTCAGGAGTCGAACCACACGGGTGTGAGTGTGTCTCGAGAGCGAGGATTGCGTGGGAGGATTCATACGCACATGATGCATTATGGCAGTGCGTGTGTGCGCAGTCCCACCGCTTTCTCAATATGCACGACGACCAACGACACCAGGATAGCCATCAACTGTTCTAAGGATATGGTTGCTCTAGCCTCTAGATGATTTCCGTGCCATTCGTGGGAATAATCCTTGAACTCTAACAACCCAACTCATTTATATAATAGATTCAGAGTTACAGTGGCACTGGCAAAAAGTGACTTCCCAACCCGTCATTCTATAGTTAATAATTGTTGTAATCACCCCATGTGTCATTCATAATGATTCCAATTCACTTAATGTAAATAAAATTTCAGTCATCAGAGTACACGGTAAAGTATATGTTCATACGATAACAACACCAACGTTTCGGATTAATGACCAACAGCATCTCACTATGTAGTGAGTGAGATATCTATAATTCCACTTGTCGGCTGACTAGCCTTTTTACATCGGAGCTTCGTATGATGCGACATTTATGCTACTGTCCTGTTGTAAAGATTTTCTAGGAGCTTTGTGGGATGGAACTTTATATTTACTACTAATATCACTTTATTTTCCCTCTTCTTAACAAGTGCATGAGAGAAAGCATTTGAATACGAAACAAGTTACCATCTGTTCTACTTTTCATGAAAAGTATAATAAAAGTGAAATGAATAGGGACTAGAATATGGTGACTCATTGATTATTATGTTTGCTGCTTCCCAATATCATAAAGCCTGAGAACGCCAAAACCTGCATAGAATTCACTTTGCTCGCTAATTCCTCCAAGGTGGGGGGGGGGTGGGGGGACAACTAATGTAGACATTCTCAGAGCACATCAATGTAATAAGGCTTTCAAATCTCAAACTGCCGGTTGTACCAAGTGATAATATGCTTCTCTGCTTGGAGCTCTCATTCTTCTCGAGCGTGTTAAAGTTAACAAAGTCTAACTTGATTCCACATCAAGTTCCCCAGTTTTGGGGGAGTTTATTGTCATAGGAAAGGCAACAAAAAGTACGGTTTTTGATAAGTTGTACATTCTCTTGGTGAGCCGCAGAAAAGTCTCCAGATCTTTTGAATCAGTGTGAAGTACTTTTATTTTTAACGAACACATGTTTATACAGAACCACCTGTGAGAACTAGCGACATCACATGTTAAAATAGGATGGATGGACAACATGCAAGAAAGGTACACCCCATTAGGTTTGTTGTGTTTCTGCAAGACTCCTCTCTCCTTTCACACTCTGGCTCTACTTAAAAAACAGTGGTACACAGTTGCAGGAGTCGTGGGTGGAGCGGCTGCCTTCCAGAGACCTTTTACAATTTTTTCCCCAAATGTGTGTGTAGAAGAATTACAATTGGGAAAGTTATCAATAACTAAATCAAAAAGTCTACGGAGATAGGTCAGTAACCTCTTTAAGATAGAACAAGATTGCACACTCTTCCCATTCTCTCATTATCTCAACTATTAACAAAGCCTTACAGTCTATATCATTCATACCATAGTTATAACAAATCTAACCGATTTACGATGCTACTAAAGGCAATAAACTGCAGGACTTATTTTAAGGCTTGGATCCAATAAGCCCTCCACTCTGAATTCCATTCTACATTGCTAATTCGACAGAATGATGCCTTAGAAGTAATTTTTTTCTTTTATTAAAAAATAAATGTCTCTCAATCCTGATTGTTTTTGATCTTGCTACCATGGACATTCTCTTGCCTCAAATCCCTTCAAGTTGATACCATAGATGTTTTTTCTAAATCCATGATGAAATAATATATTACTGTCATCTTGCTTGAACGTTAATGCGTTGTATGTCACTGTTTTCGAGATGTCAAGGACATGTGAATCATGTTTCACTTGTACATGTCCCATAGAAGTCACAAAAAAAACTATCAATTGGCCTATTTCAAATGGTCTTGACCCTTGTTACCACTTTGTTCAGCAGGAAGTACCATGGATGCAGGTAGAAAACAGAGGCAGAATTTATTCTTTTCTTTCTCATTTACCTCGCCAAAAAACTAAGGTGCAATCTTATACTCCAGAGCACTTATATCTCCAAAAAAGTTATTTTAAAAGGAAATTATCAATACTCTCTCTACTCTCTATCTCCCTCTCATCTCCATATATCTCTGGTAGCCACTCATATTATACGTTGAATACTAAGGAAAAACATTATCAAAGCAGTACAAATGATGGTTTTATTAAAATCTGAAAAAACCTACAAATTGATGAATTTACAGGTACACTATAAGAAAAACGATCATTCTTTTGTGGTGTGTGTATGTGTCTGGTTACTGTATAGAACAATGGATGGCTAACCTTTTTCCCGGACTGAGTGCCCAAAGTCGTGCAATGCTCCCAAACCGCCCCCACGAACAATTCAAATGTGCGCGGCGGGGCAAGCCATCATGCCTACTCTCGCCCTTAGCCATCCATGCTCTGCAACGGGCCCCGTCTTCCCGTGAATGCACAGCAGATACCTGAAGACAAGCTGTTTGGTGGGTCTGGCACACGCAGCAATGGCGCGCGTGGTGGAGGTTGGTTGTTGTGTTTTTGTTGGGCCAGAGCGCAATGGAGGCTGAACTGGGGCATGGCTTGCCTGCCATTAGAGAGGTAGGATCAGGGGGCGATGGCGGTGTGCCATCCTCTGTGCATGTGTGCTAAAGGAACAGCCACACAGATGTAGACTAGGTTACATTTAATACACACATACACATATCACTCAAGGTGGCACACAGACATAATGTTCTTCCTATTTTCCTGAGAACAATAGTCTTGTGAGTTATGCCTGGACTAACGAATGGTCCTAAAATCACATTGGCAGTTTTTGTGAATAATGCAGGAATAGACTCACAACGAATTACTTCCCTGCATTCTAGTGCAGGCACTTTATCACCACTATAGCCAAACTGACTCTTTTATTTCCTATTTGATTTACAGTATATTCTATTTATCAAAAGAATAGAAAAATGTGTGAAAGAGCTTGTTTAAAATGAAAAAATGTAGAATAATTTAAAATATTAACATTTGGTTTCCATTTTTATTTATCTCTGCATAGAGTGGCCTAAATTACCTTTATTACACAGTTTCTTTCTTGATAGAATATTGAGCACTGAGAACTTAACATTGAATTATATGTATTATGACTGAATTAATTGTATTATTATAATTTTTTTGTGCATAGTTATTTGGTTTCCTGTTTGTTAACATATTTTCAAAGATTTTATTGAATAATGTATTCTAACAGACAAAATCAACAAAAATAAAATGTTTTCTCAACTCAGAGTAAATCTTTTTACTTATCTCTCTTAAAAAATATTTTTGAATAATTGTATGTTTGAGTTGAGCCAAAAAATACCAACCCTGTGTTATTATGAAGCAATTATAAATATAAAGATGGAGTTTTTACGGTGATAAATTGTAAGATAAAAATAAATCCCCTAAAATGTCAGAATGGGAAAATGTTTTGGAAAACATCACAGGACAACAGTGTGGTTGATTTAACTTCCTTTTTATAGGCTATTTTGCTCACAAAAGTCAGTAATTGTAATTCAGGTTATACAATTAACAAGGGAAACAATGTAAGACACTCAAAATTGAGAATTTATCATAAAGTGGTCATTTCCTGAAGAGTTTGGGATAAATATTTAAAATGTCCACCTAACAGCAAGGGGATTTTTTATGTAAATGGTGAAAAAGTTATTACATCTCTACCATTTGCCTCGATGTAACATATTGTCCCCAATATTTTTAAAAGACCTTACCTTCAAACTTTACATGATTTTTTCCCTAATAAGAGCCTTGAAAAAGAGCCAGTTAAATGTAGTACCCGAGGACTAGGCAAAAATGGGAAACTCTTGAGTCTAGTCTTGCCTTTGAGGAACAAATCTATCTTGGCCCAAGACAGCCCTAGGAAGGAGAAAAGGGCAAAAACTACTTTTATAAGATTTACTAAGAAATTTGCAAGGTACCTGGTTCAGCCAAGACTAATTGTGGTCAAGACTGATTGTGACAAAGCTAAAAAGCAAGTCCTATGTACAGACAACATGTCAATGAGACAATGGGATACAAATAACCTTGCGAAAAAGTAATAAAAGAACAAAATTGCTATCTGGACTCATGTGTCCATGGCTGCTTGTTTTTTCCTCATTGCAGTGTAAATAAAAAAACAGTGGGATTGTAGACGTGCACTGGACATTGTTCCATTTCTCTACTATTACAAGCTTAGACATAATGATACATGGAGATAAACCACATTTACACAACCAATTCGAAAGTGACAGTAGAAAATATCTAAGATGGGGGACAGATCCTCTCCACAGGGTCAAAACCCAGTCTAGCAGAGGATAAACCATCAGCCAGTCAAGCAGAAAAATATACCTTTACCAAGTAGAAAACAACACCTCCATCAACACTGGCAGGGCAGCTACATTGTTTATTTACATCTACTACCTAATAATGTCTTTCAACTACCCCACATAAGGCAATGAAATGTCTGCAAGCAAAACAATGAATCTCATGGCACCAATGACTCTATAATTCTATCTACTCTTAAACAGAATTTCTAGCAAGTTTGGAAGTAAAAATGCAGGTAGTATCTTGACTTACCGACAATTATGTTTAGTTGCCATTGAAGTTAAACTGTACTGAAAAAAGTAACTTATGACCATTATTTCACACAATCATTGCACGGCATCCCCATAGGTCACAAAAATCAAAAATCCAGAGTCTTGCAGACTGTCCCTCATAATTTCTATGACCATTGCAGGATGTCCCCCAACTTTTGCAACTTTTCTGACAAAATCAGTGGGAAAGCCAGATTTATTTAACAACCGTGTTACTAATTTTTACAACTGAAGTGATTGAGTTAACAACAGTAGCATTAAAGGTCTTAAAATGGGCAAAACACACTTAACAACTCCTCCCCAAACATCTGTCATCACCTTTACAGCCCAATAACGTTAGAGAACCTAAGTCTCTTGCTCTACCCACTGGTCTGCAGACAGTTGGCTCTGAGATCTCCTCTCGTTGATCTGACCATTCCCTACCTAGCAAGGCTCTTCAACCTGTCCACCCTAAGTCCTTTCTGAAATCCATTTGTTTGAGATCATGTAGAAACTGTTTTCCTTGTGCATCTTTAATATAGTGGCTGGATGGTGCTGTATATTCAAGATATAACATTAAGGCAGTGATGGCGAACCTATGCACGGGTGCCAGAGGTGGCACACAGAGCCCTTTCTTTTGGCACGCATGCCGGTCAGATCTCCATGGTGTTTCCTTCTTTCATGAGCTTTCCTTTTCCCTGCAACGACGAAACAGAAGCTCATGAAAGAAACAGATCTTATTTCGTTGCCGCGCTTCCAGCTTGGATGCCCCACCTCCTGTCGGGCAGCTGGATCTTCGGGCTCAGCTGCGGCAGAGCATTTTGAGCATGCATGGGCACTAAATTTTGGGCATCTGAAAAGGTGTCTAAAATAATATTCCCATCACTAGTAATAAAGGCATATTATGATACCTCTTGCTTATATCATCATACCAAAGTGTTAAACTCGAGGCCCATGGGCCGGAATGCTGCCCACACAGGGTGCTCTGAACCCGCATGGGTTGCTCTGGAAAACCGTGGAGAAGGACTCAGCGTTGCTGTGCCAGGAGAAAATGAGCTCAGGAGAGGGCTGCTTCAGCCCTCACAGGCATCCATTTTCGGGCTGGCAAAAAAAAAAAAAAGCCAGCCTCCAGGCCCTCCTGCAATGAAAACAAAGCCTGGGGGGGGTGGGGCAATGTATGGCCTTGACGTACACCTCAGGTTTCCATTGGCAGATGCTGCAGATGACATCAAGCTTGGCCATGGGCCACCGATGGTCTACTGGTCCACCCCCATCCATGCCACACTGCCTCCCCCCCAGGTCAATAAGACATCCCAACCTGATGATGGCGCCTCAATGAAAATCGAGTTTGACACGCCCCCTGCCTTAAATTAAAATCAGGGGACCTTTCATGAAAGAACCATTCCTCTAATGAGTGTTTACCCTGAGATCAAACCTACATTTTTACTCTTGATTCACCTCATGCTTCGTCTTATTTATTATATTTGAATAGTGAATGCTTCATATTTTATGTGTCATCTAAATTATTCACACCAACTGTTGCAGAGCAAATACCAATTTTTCTCTTAGGTGATAGCACTTTTAGAAATCAAATCTGCGCACGCTTGTCTTGCGAGAAGGGTTTCATGTCTCCAGATGGTGATAAAAATTTAATTCAAACAAGACAACTGCAAGGTACAAACAGAGTTGAGGAGTTGGCTTGCATCTAGCATTCACAAACACAATATTTATATCTCTATATATTTTTATAAGGCAGTGTTAAGGGCAGAAATGTGGATGCTTTAGTAGTGAGTTATTTTTCTTCTGCTTTTTCTTCTGTCTTATGAGCAGCCTATTGATAAACAAAGTCAATTTGGAGGATGAAGTGTTCTGTACATGGTGCTCGTAGAATGGAAGGGATTGGACCGTTAATTATTGACTTCCAGTTTGAGTGTTTAGATTATCAGTTATAACCGATGCTTAACACTGAGGGTCTAAAAAAAAGTTGTTAGTTGCAAAATCGTGCCCGACCCATCAGGACCCCATGGGACAACATTTCTCCAGGGCTTCCTGTCATCTACCAGTCCTCTGAGAGACCATTTAAGAATCACTGTCTACTGCTTCAGTTGACTCTCATCCAGCCACCCGTCGTTTCTCATGCTGGTCCACCTTATTCTTTTGCCTTCAGCTCTCTTCCCGAGCATTAGGTTCTTCGCCAGTGAGTCCTGCCTACTCATTAGGTTGACCAATAGTGTTTTGAGTTTCAACTTCCGGATCTGGCTTTCTAATGAGCAGTCAGGGTTGATCACGTAGGACGCGACTATGGATTTGATTGCCTTACAGTCCAAGGGACTCGCAGGAGTCTTCTCCAGCACCATAGTTCAAAGACCTCAATTCTTTGGTGCGCCAGCCTTTCTTATGAGTCCAACTTTCACAGCCCATGCATTGCAACTGGGCAAGACCATTAGCCTTGACTATACACCACCTTTTGTTGGCAAGTGGTGATGCTGAGTCTATGATTTGCCATAGGCTATCCCGCCCAGGGAGCAAGGCATCATATAAATTTTCTTGGCTGCAGTCCCCATCTTCAGTATTTGCTTGGAGCCCGGAAAATAAAATCTGTCACTAACTGTCCCATTTCTGTCCCATTTATTTGCCAGGAATTGAGAGGGCCGGATGTCATGATCTTAGTTTTCTTAATGTTGAGTTTTTTTTAAAAAGTACAATTTGAAAATGGAGCTGGTTTTCCTCAGGTCCAATTGGCAGTTTAAAAACTAATGCCACAGAAACCTGGGTAATCCCCACCCCTGAGGAGTAGCTTATTTGCTTATCCCTGATTTTAGTGGATTATTTATCATTAGGGCTGGTCTCTTCAAATTTCCAGGTCTCCAAATATCTTGCATGACATCTGCCTCATTTCTGTTATTGAACATTTGCTTCCCTTCCTCCTTTATTTTTATTTTTATTTTTTGAGAATGTACCTCTTAGTGGAGGGTTAGTTCCCTTTGCTATTACACCTACATACACTGCATGGTGCTTGAGAAAAATCTCCTGCAAGATCCAGAAAAATACTTGGTACACAAGAAAAGCCATTTTAAATAGAATGTTCGAAACAACTAAGAACTGTTTGTTAAAAATAGTTGCCTAGTGACTCTTGAAGGGGAAAGTGTGTATGTATGTAAACAAATAGTTAAAGGTGCAGATTGCATTTATGGCTATTTTGGAGACCTGCAGTTTTTGGTTTTTTTTAAAGTATTTTATTTCCCCAGTGCTTCCCATGTAAAATCTCCAGAGAAACACCGTTTAATGAGATGGGCTTAGTGAAGTGATTTTATGAATTGTGTGTTAGGCTGGCGAGAAAGAGCTGTTGAAGTTTGCTTATTTCTCTATTTGTATTTTTATACTCTCATTACTGCTTTTAAAATATGAATAAAATGAAACTTTGCTTACATTCTGGCTTCCTTTCTCAATAGAAGGAGCTGCACTGTTTTTCCACATTACGTGGGAGAGATCGTTATGTATAAAAGGATTGAAATGCTTATAATGGAGATCTTCGTGTTCTCCTAAACAGTTTTCGTTTTCTAGACTTCTCGTTACATATTCTGAAGTATGTGTGAAAATTTGGAACAAAAAAAAAATTGCATGATTCTCTTAATAGGAATAAAAAAAATGAAAATAGCAGCTACTAAATATTTATTTAGAGTATTTTTATGCTGCCCATTCCCTTAACAGCCCCAGGAAGACTTTCAGTGATATGTTTAAAACAAAGACATAATTAAAACAATTTTTAAAATATTATTAAAATTGCATATTTTTAAACAATGAAATGTTTTAAATTTAAAAGGTCTGTGGAAACTACTGCATTTCTCTGAAAATAAGACTCAACCGCAAAATTATTCCTAGCATGATTTTTCAGGATGCTTGTAATATAAAGCCCTACCCCAAAAATAAGCTAAGATTGTCAGCCAGACAAATGCATTTAGTACCGTATTTCCCAGAAAATAAGCCCTAATGAATCTTTTGAAGCAAAAATTAATATAAGACATTGTCTTATTTTTGGGGAAACATGATAGTATATTTCTAAATTGTGAGAAGGTTTAACTCTGCTGTTAGTTTTCTCTATATTATGGCTTCTGCACAAAGCAAAATAGGGTGGGGGATGGGCAGTTTCTTTAATAGCTTAATCCTCAGCTGTGCAGAGTTTTATGTAGCACTATAAACACTTTTAATAGGGTTCAGAAAGCAACCTGTAGCCAGCGAAGTTATTTCACATGAGGCCTATCTAGGACCATTAGGAGGCATCATTTGCTACTCATGCTCCTGCATCTAGAATCAAGATCATGTGAAATATTAATACCACTTTATAATCCTGCATCCAGTTTTGGTCACCATGATGTAAATAAGATGTTGAAACTCTAGAAAGAGTCCAGAGAAGAGCAATAAAGTGGATTAGGTATTGGAGACTTAAAATATATAAAGAACAGTTGCTGGAATTGGGGATGTCTAGAGTAATGAAAAGAAGGATTAGAGGTGACATGATAGCAGTGTCCCAATATCTAAGGGGTTGCCATAAGGAAGTCATAAGGATTGGGGGTCCGCTTATTCTCTAAAGCAACTGAAAGCAGGAGAAGAAACAATGGATGGAAACTAATCAAGGAGAGAAGCAATCTAGAACTAAGAAGAAATTTCCTGACAGTTGGAATAATTAATCAGTGGAATGACTTGCCTCCAGAAGTTGTGGATGCTGCAACACTGGAAGAGATTGGACAACCATTTGTCTAAAACGGTATAGAGCAGGATTGGACTAGAAGCCCCCCAGTGTCCCTTCTGACTTTATTATTCTGTTATTCTGTGTTGTTTCTGGACAATTTTACTGGATCAGCATGCAAATTACTAAACTAGGTCTTTCATCCAGATTGAGACTCAATTTCTCATTTGACCAATGTTCAATGGTTAGCCAGAATCAGTATTGGATCCAGAGGGTTGCCAAGACAATAAATACATCCTTTTGGATGACTGCTGCTCCACTAGAATAGAGAATTCTCCCAAAGCTCTTGTCAGGATTGGCTTTCAATTTGTTCTCCTATTTCCAGCCTTGATCTTCCAGAGATACACAGGTAAAATACTCAAGCTCAAGCTCTCAGAGAAGAAATATAATTTAGTATGAACAGCATAATGATGACTATTGATTTCAAGCCTGCGATTAATCCTTCCCAATAGTTTCATTCTCTGTGTTCTTCCTCTGTGATTATTGCTCCATTGATCTTACGGTAATGTCATCATTGTTCCCACTTATAACATAGTTAATCAAACCTCCTCCTTGCTGGAACCTCAACGTGGGGACAATGGTTCTTAGAAGTCAACATATGAATCGTGATGGTGAACCTATGGCAAAGTGGCACGTGAAGCCATGTCTCCCAGTACCTGCAGCCTTGCCTGCTTGTCTTCCTGGTTTCTGGTGTGCATGGACGTACGATGATCAGCTGTCCTTCGCGGGTGCGGCAGTACCAAAAACCGGTGTTGCCATGTATGCTGGCCAGCTGATTCTCGGGTGCGCATATTTTCCTAAAGCTTGTACTCAAAACAAGCAGGTAAATAAGTAATACATAACCAAATGTGCTTGTGCAAAGAGAATGGCTGCTTGCCTTCCAAATCTGTTAAAGAAGTAGGGATAATGTGACCCCATAAGAAAAAAACATAGATGCCCATTGGGATTGCATCAACAGAAGTATGGGTCTTCTCTGACTGACAAGGCCATCTCATCCAGTGTAGGGATTACTTCTAAATAGATAAATAAGCCCACAAGTGGGAGCGACACGGATTCATGGGTGAATACTGAAAAAGATGCAAAAGCTGTCATGGTGGGAAGGGAAGAAAAGAAACCTAATAGGCCAATTTAGGGTTGCCAAATAATGTATAGGTCAGTGATGGCTAAACTTTAATGGACCGAGTGTCCAAAGCATGCACGAATGCACGCATGCATGCCCGAACCACCAAAGTACAATGTGTGCCCCCCACGCATGCAGCCCCCCACACGTATCCCTCCCACACACACGTCTGCCCCTTGTGCATGCACACATCCCCCTGCATATGCACATGTGCCCCTGCACACGGCCCCTCATGCATGCGCATCAGAGACCCGAAGATAAGCTGGCCGGCGGGAGGCACACGCACATGCGCAGTGGAGCTAAACTGCTGCGACGGCTTGCATGCCCACGGTGAGGGTGCTGCGTGCGACCTCTGGCATGCGTGCCATAGGTTCACCATCACCGATATAGGTAGTCTTCCACTTACAACATTCATTTAGTAACCGTTCCAAGTTACAATGCCATTGAAAAAAGTGACATGACCAGTTTATACACTTATTTGACTGTTGCAGCAGCCCCTTGGTCACATGATTGGAATTCGAGTGCTTGGCAACTGGCATGTACTTATGACAGTTGCACTGTCCCAGGGTCATGTGATTACCATTTGTAAACCTCCCCGTTGGCATCCGACAAACAAAGTCAATGGGAAAGCCCGATTCACTTAACAACTGCATGATTCACTTAATAACTGCAGCGATTCACCTAACAAGGGTGGCGAAAAGGTTGCAAAATGGGCACCTCGGTTAACAACCATCTTGCTTAGCAACAGCAATTTTGGACTTCGATTGTGGTCCTATAAGTCGAGAACCACCTGCATAAACTTTCAATTTTTGACATTCTTCATTAGGCAACTTTTATTTCTTTGTTTAAATAAAAACAGAAAACAAAGAAAGGAGGAGTAAATGTCTTATGCTCAGGTCATGTCTGTATCAGATACAGTTTTCAGTAAGATGGGTAGTTGATTTCAAACTAGTAAATCAGGTCCTATCAGATATCAAGTTGATTTTTTGTGGCATCCATGACTTCATAAATGTTCTTTGTCAATTTTTTGAGTACTACTGTAGTCTCTCTAAGTTTGGTACCCTGTTTCCCTGAAAATGAGACCTCCCCGGATAATAAGCCCAATTGGGCTTTTAAGCGCATGCATTAGAATAGGCCCTCCCCTGAAAATAAGCCCTCCCTGAAAATATTATTATTTTATTTTATTTTATTCAATTTATAAGTCGCTCCCTCTCCACGAAGGGACTCAGGGCGGTGTACAATTAAATATATAAACATATGGTATGGAGGAGGTATATACATAAAACATTTGTACAATTTCATAAATAAATAGCCATAAAGTTAAAACAGTACAATAAAATTAACAATTAAAATACCCAAAATTTACCATTTAAAATTGCCAGGGGGGATTCGAGAATATAGTTCTTATTTAAGCCAGGCCGGCTAGTTGGAACAGGTGGGTCTTGAGTTTCTTACGGAAGGAGCGGAGATCGGTAGTTGTCCTAATGTCGGCGGGGAGGTCATTCCAGAGGGCTGGGCCCATCACAGAGAAGGCCCTACTCCTGGGCGCCGCCCTCTGGCACTGCTTAGTGGACGGCACCCGGAGGAGTCCCTCTCTGTGAGAGCGAATTGGTCGCAGGGATGTATGGGGCAGGATGCGATCCCGCAGGTAACTAGGTCCTGTGCCATGGAGCGCTTTAAAGATGGTAATCAACACCTTGAAACGCACCCGGTAGACTACATGGAGCCAGTGCAGCTCGCGCAGGAGAGGTGTTACATGGGAGTACCTCGTACTTCCCATAATTGCCCGCGCGGCCGCGTTCTGGACCAGCTGCAGTCCCCGGGTGCATCTCAAGGGGAGCCCCATGTAGAGAGCATTACAGTAGTCCAGATGGAACGTCACCAGCGCATGAGTGACTGTGCGAAGGGCATCCCGGTCCAATAGGGTGCGCAATTGGTGCACCAGGCGGACCTGGTGGAACGCCCCCCTTGCCACAGCTGCCACATGGTCATCCATAGACAGCCGGGCATCTAGGAGGACGCCCAAATTGCGCGCCCGCTCCACGGGGGCCAGTTGCTCGCCCCCAATGGCCAGCGATGGAGTCCATTCGTTGAACCGGGGGGCCGGTAGCCACAGCCACTCTGTCTTGGAGGGGTTGAGCTTAAGTCTGTTGTCTCCCATCCAGACCCGTACGGCTTCCAAACACCGGGACATCATTTTGTTGGGGTGGTTCGGGGTGGAGATGTACAGCTGCGTATCGTCAGCGTACAGATGGTATCCCACCCCAAAACCATGGATGATCTCACCCAGCGGCTTCATATATGTGTTGAACAGGAGGGGCGAGAGGACCGACCCCTGCGGCACCCCACAAGTGAGCGGCCTCAGGGTCGACCTCTGCTCCCCTGCCACCAGGTCCTCCATCCGGGAGCGGGTCAGGTCTACAGGAGGTGGCCCAAGCTCCGTCTGGAACCTATCCGGTTCTATCAGGCGCCTGGGGTGGAACCCCAGGCTGCTGCTATTGCAACACAGCAGCAGCCATGAGGTGACCATGCTCGCCGCCTCCTGCACCTCAAGAATAATAACTCCCCCAAAATAATGCCAAGCACTTATTTTGAGGGTCAAAAGAAAACACAGTAATACTTTTACATTTTCAAGGTCAAAACAGAAACTAGCTAATTCTGTTTCATATGGATTTCTTCAAGTCAGTCTTGCCTTGTCAAATCACTGTACTTTTCTTGCAAGATTTCAAAAGTGCTTTGCCCTTGCTTGCTTCCTAGGGCTGGGAGAGAGAGAGTGTGACTTGGTCATGGTCACCTAGCTGGCTTTGTAAGGAAGTAAGTAAGTAAGTAAGTAAGTAAGTAAGTAAGTAAGTAAGTAAGTAAGTAAGTAAGTAAACTTTTATTTGTAAACCGCGCCCTTTCCTAAACAGGACTCGGGGTGGTGTACAGACATATTAAAAACCATATAGATACAAAATATAAATGTGCATAAATATATAAACATATAAACGGAGGAGGTAGAATGTGCTGTACCAAATTTAAATTAAAATACAAATATAATTAAAATTTCCCTTAAAAATTACACAGTAAGATGTTTGCCAGGAGGTTAAAGATGGGACTATACATCAGTCAAGCCAGCTAATTGGAACAGGTGGGTCTTAAGCTTCTGTCGGAAGGAGCGGAGGTCGTTAGTAGTTCTAATATTGGGGGGGAGGTCATTCCAGAGGGTTTGGCCCATCACAGAGAAGGCTCTACTCCTAGGCGCCGCCCGCTGGCACTGCTTGGCGGATGGCACCTGGAGGAGTCCCTCCCTGTGAGAGCGGATTGGTCGTGAGGATGTGTGAGGTAAGATGCAATCCCGCAGGTAACTAGGTCCCATGCCATGGAGCGCTTTGAAGATAGTAACCAACACCTTGAAACGCACCCGAAAAACTACAGGCAGCCAGTGCAGCTCGCGCAGGAGTGGTGTTATATGAGAGTATCTTGTCCCTCCCATGATGGCCCACGCGGCCGCATTCTGAACTAGCTGTAGTCTTCGGGTGCATCTCAAGGGGAGCCCCATGTAGAGAGCATTGCAGTAGTCCAGGCGAGACGTCACCAGCGCATGAGTGACTGTGCGTAAGGCGTCCCGATCCAATAGGGGGCGCAATTGGCACACCAGGCGAACCTGGTGGAACGCCCCCCTCGCCACGGCTGCAACATGGTCATCCATCGACAGCCGGGCATCAAGGAGGACGCCCAAATTGCGAGCCCGTTCCACAGGGGGCAGTTGTTCGCCCCCTATGGCCAGCGATGGCATCCACTGGTTGAACCGGGGCGCCGGTAGCCACAGCCACTCAGTCTTGGAGGGGTTGAGTCTGAGTCTGTTGTCCCCCATCCAGACCCGGACGGCTTCCAAACACTGGGACGTCATTTCAATGGCCTCGTTGGGGTGGTTTGGGGTGGAAATGTACAGCTGGGTGTCATTAGCGTACAGATGGTATCCAACCCCAAAACCACGGATGATCTCACCCAGCGGCTTCATGTATGTGTTGAACAGGGGGGGCAAGAGGACCGACCCCTGTGGCACCCCACAAGTGAGTGGCCTCAGGGTCGACCTCTGCTCCCCTGCCAACACACACTGCGTCCGGTCGGAGAGGTAGGAGCAGAACCACCGCAAAACGGTGCCCCCCACTCCCACCTCCTCCAGCCGGCACAATAAGATACCATGGTCGATGGTATCGAAAGCCGCTGATAGATCTAATAGGACCAGGATAGAGGAGCAACCCCTATCTCTGGCCCTCCAGAGATCATCTACCAACGCGACCAAGGACGTCTCCGTGCTGTGACCGGGTCGGAAGCCGGACTGGCGCAGGTCTAGATAGTCAGTTTCCTCCAGGTGACGTGGGAACTGTTGTGCCACCACACTCTCTACAACCTTCGCTAAAAAGGGAAGGTTGGAGATGGGACGATAATTGGCTAGCTCCACCGGATCCAGGGAAGGCCTCTTGAGCAGGGGCCTCACCACCGCCTCTTTCAAGGCGGCCGGCAATGACCCCTCCTCAAGTGAAGCGTTCACCAGACCCAGGAGCCAGTCTCGTGTAACCTCCCAGGATGCCAGTACAAGCCAGGAGGGACATGGGTCCAATAAACATGTGGTGGCTCGCAGTCGCCCACGCAACCTGTCCAAATCCTCGGGGGCAACAGAGTCAAACTCCTCCCAGCGTGGTGTCTCAGGACTTGCTTCTGACGTCTCCCCTGGTCTGCTGAAGGGGGCCCACCCACTCCGGATCTGAGCGATTTTATCCTGCAGATATTCCCCAAACTCCTCTGCTCTACCCTGCAAAGGGGCTTCCCGTGGCCTCTGAGATAAGAGAGAGAGAGTCACCTGAAACAGGGCGGCAGGGCGGTTATCTGCGGACGCAACGAGAGCGGCACAGTATCTACGTTTGCCCGCTCTCAGTGCCACAAGGTAGGTCCGTAAATAGGCTCTTACCTGTGTTCGGTCAGATTCGGAGCGTGAGGACCTCCACCTGCTTTCTAGGCGTCTCTTGTGGCGTTTCATCACCTTCAGCTCCTCGGTGAACCAAGGAGCCAGGGTGGTTCGTTGCCGCAGGAGAGGCCGCAAAGGCGCTACTCGGTCCAAGGCCCCAGCAGCCGCCCTATTCCAAGCGGCCACTAGGTCCTCCGTCCGGGAGCGGGTCAGGGCTACTGGAAGTGGCCCAAGCTCCGTCTGGAACCTATCCGGTTCCATCAGTCGCCTGGGGCGGAACCATCTGGGACAATCAGGTTCTGCCTCCCCGCGGTGGGGGGTAGCGCCGGGGAAGTCAAGCCGGAGAGATGAGTGATCTGACCATGACAGGGGTGTAATAACTAGATCCCCTATTCCCAGATCACTCGTCCACTGTCCAGAGACAAAAACAAGGTCCAGGGTGTGTCCACCTTCGTGTGTGGGGCCCTGACTTAATTGGGTCAGGTCCATGGCTGTCATGGAAGCCATGAACTCCCGAGCCACCTCGGATGCTTCGCCCGTCGATGGCAGGTTGAAATCCCCCATAACCACAAGTTTGGGGGTATCAAGCGCCGTCTCCGCGATCAGCTCGAGGAGCTCAGGCAGGGCCGCTGATGCATAGCGAGGAGCCAAGTATACAATCACCAAGCCCAACTGCCTCCCTGGGCCCCATTTCACACCAAGGGACTCACACCCGGAGATCTGTGGCACAGTGAACTCCTTCGGTTCCAGATCTTGTGCCTAAGATGGGACTGAAATTCAGTCTTCCAATTTCTAGCCTGATTCCTTAACTACTCCTCCAAACTCGCTATTGCCTAGAATAATATAGAAGTTGTTTTAAGCTAACACCCTCTACCTATGTTCTGCCACAGTTACCATAAGTTATTTGTCAAGGTACCTACATAGACAATCACACTGCAGCATTGTAGCATCATAATTAAAGTTTAATAGAATATGCTTAAGTTTTTTGTAATGATGTACTGTTTGAAAAGACAATTGCAATATTTAAAAATATATGAAAAGCTTCTATCTTTTGCCTGATTGCTGTATTATGAGTTTAGGATACTCCTGATGACAACATATCTAAAGGGGCTTCAGCTGTCAATGCAAAAATGCTTCATTTATTCAGACATCCACTGATGTTGATAATAATGGCATTTTATTTGGCTTCCTTTCACTTGAACTTAGAGCATTTTCATTTAGATAGTTCTTCTATTCATGCCTCATTAGAAATCAGATTCTTCAAATTCTCAGTAGTTTTGCCTATTATTATTATTATTATTATTATTATTATTATTATTATTATTATTATTATTATTATTATTATTATTATGTGATAATTGTATCACAGCGGCCAGTTGTTTCGCCGGATTTGGCATTGATTACTAGTCGGGCCCCACCCAGGGGTCTAGGACGTCGTAACGTATTTTCGTAATATATGTGCAGATCCAAGCAGTGCAGCTTTTTGCATTTGACTGATCGTGATTTTGCCAAGTTTTAACTGTTTTAAATGTAATTCCAGTGCTTTTGGAATAGCTCCCAGTGTGCCGATTACCACTGGAAACTGCTGGTTTGTGCCATAAAAGTTGAATTTCAATTTTCAGGTCCTGGTATTTTGCGATTTTTTCATGTTCCTTCTCGTCGACCCTGCTATCACCTGGTATTGTGATGTCTATGATTGTAACCTTATTTTTCTCAACCAGTGTGATGTCTGGTGTGTTATGCGCCAGTATTTTGTCTGTTTGTATACAAAATATTATTATTATTATTGTTGTTGTTGTTGTTGTTGTTGTTATTATTATTATTATTATTATTATTATTATTATTATTATTATTATTATTATATAATGGTATCACAGCGGCCAGTTGTTTCGCCGGATTTGGCATTGATTACTAGTCGGGCCCCACCCAGGGGCCTAGGACGTCGTAACTTATTTTCGTAATATACGTGCAGATCCAAGCAGTGCAGCTTTTTGCATTGGACTGATCGTGATTTTGCCAAGTTTTAACTGTTTTAAATGTAATTCCAGTGCTTTTCGAATAGTTCCCAGTGTGCCGATTACCACTGGAAACTGCTGGTTTGTGCCATAATAGTTGAATTTCAATTTTCAGGTCCTGGTATTTCGCGATTTTTTCATGTTCCTTCTCGTCGACCCTGCTATCATCTGGTATTGCGATGTCTATGATTGTAACCTTATTTTTCTCAACCAGTGTGATGTCTGGTGTGTTATGCGCCACTATTTTGTCCGTTTGTATACGAAAATCCCATAGGATCTTGACCATCTGATTTTCGGTGACTTTTTCAGGCTTATGTTCCCACCAGTTTGTTGTTGTTTTAATATTATAATTTTTGCACAAATTCCAGTGGATCATTTGTGCTACTGAATTGTGCCGCAATTTATAATCAGTCTGCGCGATTTTTTTACAGCAGCTGTAAAAAAAGTTTTTTACAATGTTTATTATTATTATTGCATCAACAGAAGTGTATCACAGCGGCCAGTTGTTTCGCCGAATTTGGCATTGATTACTAGTCGGGCACCACCCAGGGGCCTAGGAAGTCGTAACGTATTTTCGTAATATGTGTGCAGATCCAAGCAGTGCGGCCTTTTGCATTTGACTGATGGTGATTTTGTCAATTTTTAACTGTTTTAAATGTAATTCCAGTGCTTTTGGAATAGCACCCAGTGTGCCGATTACCACTGCTGGTTTGTGCCATAATCGTTGGATTTCGATTTTTAAGTCCTGGTATTTTGCGATTTTTTCATATTCCTTCTCGGCGACCCTGCTATCACCTGGTATTGCGATGTCTATGATTGTAACCTTCTTTTTCTCAACCAGTGTGATGTCTGGTGTATTATGCGCCAGTATTTTATCCGTTTGTATGCGAAAATCCCACAAGATCTTGACCATCTGACTCTCGACGACTTTTTCAGGCTTATGTTCCCACCAGTTTGCTGCTGTTTTAATATTATAATTTTTGCACAAATTCCAGTGGATCATTTGTCCTACTGAATTGTGCCGCAATTTATAATCAGTCTGCGCGATTTTTTTACAGCAGCTGTAAAAAATGTTTTTTTACAATGTTTATTATTATTATTATTATTATTATTATTATTATTATTATTATTATTATTATTATTATTATTATTATTATTATTATATTGAGTCGGTTTACTTATAGTTTAGGATCACATGCAACCCTTAATTTAACTTTCATCTGGTTGTAAAAACAATTTAAAACCTTTATTTCAGGACTTTGGGAAAAGTAGCATGTCCTTCCACAGCCTTTACTTTAAAAGAGAAAGATAGAACACACATGGAATGAATGATCCAATGAAGACCTTTTGCTTATTATCCAAGAAGTTTCTTCAGTTCTGAATGAATGGTGAACAATGGAAGGATTTATATTCCTTGCAATCATCTGGTTTCTGAGAGTCATTGGAGATTTATCTGTGCCCTCAGGGTCACCTGAATAGTGCAAATGGGTGTGGAACCTCCTTGGAACTGCTTCAAGGACTGTGTTGTAGACAGGAGATAGGTTGTGTCGTATCCCTCTCTGTGAGAGAGGACTGTTCGATTGTAATTTAGAAGGGCCCTTTAATCCCTCTTTCAATCCACTTGCTTCAACCCATTCGTAACTTACATGTAGCCCTCAAAAAAAGTACTATATCTTGAGGAACAGTTATCGACATATATTCTTATTTCTTCTTGTGATAGGAACACCAGAGTAGAAGTTTTAGGGTTGTCCCTGAGCTATTGAAAATGAGAAATGTGGTGAAAGCAAGAGTTAGCAATGTTTCCAGGCCCTAAATAACACTGCAATTGCTTGAGATGCCACCCTGAAATCCATGGGGTTGTGTCAAATCCTAGAAGTCTTTGGTGATTTGCTGCCATATTTAACAATATCTCATGCGCTGCATCATGCACTGGCCATGCCCATGCTCGAGGGAAAACACAAAGGGGGAAAAGTGATTCATCATGTGACACCGCCATGATGCCGCGGGTTTGACATGCCTGTCCTAAGGAAAGCATTACATACTGGTTGATATGTGATGGCTGGATCCCAGCATCCTTGTAAAATGACTGATTTATTGACACTGGGCTTAAATATTCCATATTACAGATCTCCCTCCCCCTCAAAAAAAAGCTTGTCATAATATCGGACTTCAACAAATTCAATAGAATTTGCTGACACAGATAGGATTTAGATTTAATAACTCACTTCCTGATTACTTTATGTCTTGGTATTTCTTGACATATTGGATCTCAAGTATAATACCTGGCTGTAAGTGCTTCAATAAAAAAGCAGCAGACATGAAATCTAATTACATACAAATATGAAAATTGAACAGCCTTCCTGATAATTAACTGCATCTCACCTGAACCTGCCTGATTTAATCATTCTGTTTTATTATAGGATTCCTGTTCAAGATATCATAATTTAAGGGCCTGTCAAGGTTTCTGTTATAAATTACTCCTATTGCTATTTCATGGTTTAGGCCCACAAAGCAAGGAAGGTGGTATTTCTTACTGGAATATAATTTAGGTTGATGAACTGAGATGTTTTCAAAGTTTGTAACACAGTAATTTTTCATATAGAAATATGGAATCTATAGATGAAACCGTCTTAAAACCTGTGATATGTAAACCTCTGCTGTTTACACACACAATTCCCCAGAGGTGGGTTCTTGCCAGCATTACTACCGGTTCGGCGCCTGAACAATTTCGCATGCGCGGGCGCATTTGCACTTAAAAAAGGTCTGCGCATGCACACAACATTAAAAGGGGGGGAAATTACATGTTTTCAATGGAGATTGTTCTGCGCATGTACAGAATGGAAAATCAAGATGGCGCCAGTGAGGATAGAACTGGTTTGGTCACATGTCCGGCTGAGTTACTACCTATTCGGCTGAACCATTCCAAACTGGTAGGAACCCACCTCTGCACCCCCCCCCCCCCAATGTTAACCTGTCCTGCAAAGACTGCTATTTTATTTCTTGTTACAATTCAAACTGTTGCTGATTTTCTTTGTGGTCTGAGTTCAGACTACCTTTAGGGATTACATACCTTTTCCACCTTGAGGCCCATTTCATTTATACCGCAAGATACATAGTTGATGTGGCATTATAGGCAAGAGGTTGTTAACCAAGAATTATGGACAAAATGATTTGTATAGAATTGTGTTGCTGGCAAATTGTATACCTTGCGATGGAAATTGCATTTAATTGCATCAAAGTCTGTTATTGAAGTCTATTCATTATATATCAATTTCAGGGTGGCCGATGAGGATAGGTTTCCATTAAATAATTTTTACTATCAATTATTTCAAATGGGAAGATTACATACTGTGTGCTATTAATTTAAATCTGAAAATATACGACAAATGAAGTTTATCATTTGTGTGAAAAAAATTGATGATTGAGCCTTTGAATGAGATAAATGGGGACAGATAATATTTCAAATGAATTCAGATAAATTTAATAAATAAATAGCAAAGGGTTTACAATATAGGTAGCCCTCAACTTACAACCATTTGTTTAGTAATTGTTCAAAGTTACAAAAGCACTGAAAAACATGACTTATGACTGTTTCATACTTATGATCGTAAAAGTGAGTTGTTAAGAATTCTCTTGCTTAGCAAAAAACTTTTGGGGCTCAATTGTAATCATAAGTTGAGGAGTTCCTGTACATAGAAGAATATTGTGTGTGTGTGTGTGTGTAAAATTGTATCTATCTATCTGTATGTGTGTATGTATGTACATATTGTAATTGTATTTATTGCAAATATATATATATATGTATGTATGTATGTATGTATGTATGTATGTATGTATGTATGTATGTATGTATGTATGTATGTTGTATTTGTACTGATAAATAAATAAAGGGAGACTAGTATAGATCTATTTCGAGCTAATTAGCTCTCATCAGCTAGCCATACCCTTACTGGGATTTGAACCTGGGCTGTATTATATCTTAGGCAGGAGTCTTAGCCACTAAGCCGCAGGCTCACCTCCTTATCAGTTGAGCCAGGGAAATAGGTATGTATTTGTGTTACAATATATATATTGTATATATATATATATTACACCCGCCCACACACACACACACACTGTCCTAAATATTCAATTTCAAGCATTGACAATTTAATTATTTTAATGGCTGTCAACCATTCTGTTTATAAGTATTGAAAAGGTGAGAAACAATAAAACAAGTGAAACCATGAATTATTCATATGATGACTTCAATACATGCTTGAGAGTATTGACAACATTTAGAATATTTCAGAACTGTATTGGAAAATTTCATTAAATTTCGCTCTAAGGTGGTGAAACATGTATTACTTGCATTTATTTTAGGAAAAACAACATTTTCCTCTTAGGTTTCACCCCCATGAAATACCTGACACCCAAATATCCAGATGACCCATCCCTGGGATCATTTAGTAAGGTATAATAACAAAACTGTCCCACAGAACTTTTATTTTATAATTTTAATCTTAACATTGCTGCTGGTTAATGGATGCTGTGGTGTGTGGATGTTTTATGAATTATACGTTATGTCTTGCTATTTGGCTTGTTGCATTGTAAACCATAAGGAGTCTGGTAATCTATAAAACATTATGATAATTTGGGGAGACTTCCTGTTCATTTATTGCCAACTATGCCCCATCCTACACCATTGAGGAATATCTTCCAATTTCCCAGACAGGTTTTAGAGGATTGGAGGAATGCCAAGATGAACATGTGGACTGGCATTAATGTTTTCTTTCATGCAAGAACCAAGCCTGATGTTTCACATGCTGTTTATAGAAATACCTAGAACTGGAACACAACACATTGTTTTGTTTTCAGGATGTATTTCTGTCATTTATGAATCCAACCTAAGCCTTTTAGAAATGTCAGAAATTTTCTATCCAATGTTTTCCCCCCCACTATTGAATACATTATACCAATATTTCTTGGGGCTTACATACGTTTTGAATGATAGATTTATAGTTGTTAATCACTGGCCCCATTGTTTGGGATGACAGCTAGGAATTTTATTATTTTTTATATTTTAGAAGGTACCATGTTGGGAAGAACTGCACAACTGGCGATTTTAGTTACTATTTGTATCCCAACCAATGCTATAAAACAGCCTCTTTTGAAAAAAATAACTTTTTATACCTGCTGTTTTCATGGTTAAGAAAAACATATACGATTGTAGACTTAAATGAAATTCATTCACTCTATATTTTTCATTTTGCTTGAAGTCAGTGCAAGATTGATGTCTTTATTAAGAACGAACACGTGGAAATAGAACAGGAATGTGTGATATACACAATGGAGCAGCTTTGTGAGTAGGATGCAAAATTGAAAATCTACTTGTTAATTATTCTGACATATAATGAATAAGACTGTGATTTGGAGCACACATGACACACATCTAAGCATCTGTCAGGAAGACTATAAGTAGCTACGTATGTCTTTTTCTGGGCTTGTGGTATGAAAATACATGCCATAAAACAAATGTAAAATGAAATATACAAATTGACCCAAATTTCATCCAATTTCAGTTGCTTGCTGGAACATCCCAAGGTGATAACCAAAGGGCCAAATTTTGTTCATATTTTATGATTTTATGTTTTATGGATTTCATATTGGGTCTTTTACTGGAGTGATGTGGTGGCTTAGAGGTAGAGCACACAGCTCACAATCAGGAAGCTGTGAATGCGATCCTAGTTAGAGGCATATATTTCTCTCTCTGGACACACTGAGAATCTACTGTATCTGCTGAACAAACTCCACATTGGAGACAGGAACGGCATCCAACCATTAAACATTCTGCTAGCTCCATTCAGTTGCCCAGACTCCAAGGGATTATGGATCGTTAAAAGATGATGATGATGGTGATAATTGGGTCTGTTGTGGCCCGCCAGCTGCCAGCACAGATGGCGGCAAACCTGGACGATGAGGAGGGTGGAAAGGAACTTGGGCAAGTTCTGGAGTCTGGGGAAGGCTCTGTTGGATAATCTGTGTTGGACACAGTGGTAGAGCCAGGGCCGTCCGACATTTCCCAGCCACCGGAGAGGCAGCTGCCTTTAGGAGCTGATATGATTGAGGAGAAAGAACAGCTGGGGCCTGTTCCAGACGCATGCATGCTCAGAGCAGTTAGGAGAGGTGAACAGCGGAGGACAAGGAGTCGACTCGGGAAGTAAAGCAAGTGGACGCTGAATGGCCCCTCCCTGGCTGGGAAATAAATAGAAGGAAAGGGGAGTGGTTGTCATAAGAGACAACAGTTCGTATTTCTGAAGATTTTGCTCATTGTGTTTCGTGCCACAAAGACTGCTTGCCAGAACTTAATTTGTAGCTTTTCAGCTGGGAGCTCATAGCCTTTCAATTATCACAAGAGACTGATAAGGTCTGTTGCTGCAGTTAGCATATCTCCGTTTTGGGCTGAGTCGGCCTCCTGCAACCCTCTGCCAGCGAAAATGAAGCTTGCGAGGGCTGCACACAGCCCTTCCGAGATCCATTTTCTCTGGCAGAGGCACTGCGGACTAGTCCTTTCAGGATGGTCCTAAGGGCCAGATGTAAACAGCCCACGGGCTGCATCCAGAGCCTTGAATTTGACACCCCTGTCTTATATCGTCCTCACATGGCAGGTCTGGCTTTGTCCTTCCTAAGGTTGACATTTCACAGGCTCAGCTGAAGCAACTTCTTCAGCTTCAGACTTGGACTCAGAATCTGAAACTAGTTCCTGGTCCATGAGAGTGAATAGCTATTAAAGCCACCACTGAAAATGTATTCCTATCCTCAGCTTCTCCTATATTTTTATGGGAGCCTCTAATCACTTCTTTTCTAGATGATTGCTCAGGGTACCAAAATCTAACTGGATGAGATTGCAGGTACAAATATGCCAAGCCATGTATGACTTTCCCAGTACTTTGAATTAGACCTCCAAACCAACTGGAAACTGTTGCAGCATCCGTAGCACAGATGTTACTCTGCTCAGTAGCTTAACTTGCATTCGCAGCCAAATCTTCAAGTTTTGAACAGGCTGCAATTTCTAGATCATTTTTACAATCAATGAGCCACTGTTTTTGTGGATGCACTATAGCTTTATTTTTAAATCCAAGAAACTATGAATATGTATTTTCACCCTCTACAGCAGCAAACTGAGAAAACAGAAATCATTAATATTTATTGAGCTTACCTGTGAAATACTCCTGAAAGAAAGAGAGTGTGTATGTATCTAGAAGTTCTGAGTCTTAGAATTTTAATATACCTGGACAGGGTCAGAGAGTGGAGGATTGCTTTAGAAAAAATTAAATTCCTTTTTTTCATTTTTTCTCTGCATCAATTTATTGACCACTAATGCAATGTGATAAGATGTCACTGTTAAGCAAGGCAAGCTACCTGGGATAAGTCCTTCTGCATCTCAGCCAACAAGAATACATTTGCATTAATATTATGTGTAAAGGAATGTTTATTTCACTGTAAATTTAAAATAACAGGGCATGTTTATTAACATATAACCTTGCAACATTACACTGGAAAGCTGGTGAGCAGAGGCAAAATTAAGATTTTTTGTTACTCTATGTAGATGTTGGTAGAGCTTATTATAGAACAATATAATAACTATTATTATTTAAAACATGGTTTATTTAAATAGACCAAATAATGAGATAACCAGTGCAAACAGTCATACATGTATGCACAGGTATGCATATACTTTGTGTGGAAGAATGAAATATGTGCTTAGGTACATAAAGATAGAGGTTCCCCTCGCACATATGTGCTAGTCGTCCCTGACTCTAGGGGGCAGTGCTCATCCCATTTCAAAGTTGAAGAGCCAGTGCTGTCCGAAGATGTCTCTGTGGTCGTGTGGCTGGCATGACTAAATGCCGAAGGCGCACGGAACATTTTTAGCTTCCCACCAAAGGTGGTTCTTATTTTTCTATTTGCATTTTTACATGCTTTCGAACTGCTAGGTTGGCAGAAGCTGGGACAAGTAACAGGAGCTCACTCTGTTACGCGGTGCTAGGGATTCGAACCACTGACTGCCAACCTTTCTGATTGACAAGCTAAGAGTCTTAGCCACTGAGTCACTGCTTAGGTACATACACATACACAAATGCACACCTATGTACAGTTACAAAAACTGTAAGTTCAGTCAACTTCAAAAGATTTCAACTTCAAAAGATTTCTTTCCAGATTTATTTATTTGGAAGAAGAAGAAGAAGTAAAGGAAATGAGTGGCTGATAACAGAGATTCGGAAGATAATTGTCCAGATGGGCTTGCAGCTTAGCACCTGGGTCTCAACAATATCTGACTGGAACAATAGGAATCCGTGACTAAGAGACGAATAGCATTAAAACAATATGAAGTTATAATTACACATAAGGGCTTCTTAAAATGATTTATTGCTCTGAGCAACAGCTGTTAGGACTTCATCTTTTCTTCATGTACATTATTTGACAGTATAATTGAAATGATGGAACATTTTACAAATCAGCCAGACTGACAAGAAAACAAAAGCTTTGGGAGTTACATGATCCTTTTTCTCTCTAGTTGCTTTTAGAGTAAACATACTCTCAAGCGATCCAGATGGTGAAGTATATAGCATACAGAAGCGCAACTGAATGCAGACTTTATTCTATTGGTTTATGTGGGAGTATTAAGATTTCAGTAATGGGAAGACGAAGGAAAATATATCTTTATCTTTATTGGTTAAAGAGGGGTAAGCATTGACTTCAATACACTGAGATTTCAGAAACATCACTGGTCAAATTATTCCATTTGATTTTTTTTTCCTTTTGGACATAGAAAGTAATTTATGTTGCCAATAATATTTTTAATAACTTTGATGAAATATAATATGGTAAATAAAATGTGTTCAGCATAACTCTGGAACACCTTGAGCTATTTCAACCAAACTTGGTACCCAGATGACTTACTCTTTGGAAATAAATACTGTGTAGGTAAGACACCCCTAACACCCCTCCGGGTGTGTGTTCTGTTAAGATACAGCCTGTTGTGCCTTAAAATGGCTTCTATTGCACTGCCGTAAAATGGCTTCTACAGTGCAGTGGAGTTGCCATGGTAATGGTTTCACAGTACTCCACAAGGGGTTTCCCTCTGGTAAGGGGGGAAAATCCAACATTAGAAATTACATTTGGTCCGGACATTTTCCCCTTATAAATAAATACACGGGCAACGCCAGTTTATCAACTAGTAAGTAAATAAAATATGGTAGTACATGATTCCAAAGCAAAACAGCAGTCACTTTTTTCATTCTGGTATGCCATAATTGGTAGGGCAGCAGAGGTAAATTATTATTTTCATATCTTGGTACCTACCAGAATGGACCCCTTGCTCAATTTGGGAATCCTGGACTCACAACTTCAGGTTGAGGAGCAGATAGCAATTGTGGTTAGGAGGCTTGTATGCAACTTTGCATTCCTCATAGTTCCAGGAGAACGGGGCTCTGGTCACGGTCATACATGCTCTGGTCACATCCTAGTTAGGGTTACTGCAATGTGCTCTACATGAGGCTGCTTCTGGAAAATGCATCTCTGTGAGCAGTTATGTGTATTTCCAGTTGAGCTCATGTTATACTTATTCTGTACAACATGCATTGGTTGTGAGTTTGCTTGTGGGTCCAATTCAAGATGTTGTTCCTGACCTTTAAATGGCCAGGTTCTTTTTTTTTTAAAACAAAGTTTTATTGGTTTAAAAATAAAATAAAAAGGAAAGGGGTGGTGGAATAGATTACAAATTTTGGCAGTTACAGCATGTAGGAGGTGTCCCCTCCCCCCGTGCTCATATTTTCCATTTATACATAGATAAGTTTAACACTACATAATAATATTTTGTCAGCATATAAGTTCAGATAATAATTTCAATCAATTTGTATCAAGCAGATTTTCTTGTTCATTTTTGTGATCTGAGTTTTCTTGGTATTGCCCCTTCTCCCCCCGCCAGTAGGGCTCCGGCCCCTCCCGTGTCCTGTAAATCTGGTGTGGAGTCATCGAGTTTATCTAGGAGTGCTTAATTTTTTTCCATAAAGGCCTAAATGGCGAGGTTCTGTCATCCTGGGGCACTGGTTTCCAACTGTTGTGGCTCTGTGGACCGGCAGCAGCAGTGGGGGAGAGAGGAGAGGGTTTCGCGCATGTGCCCGCTGCTTGTGTAAAGGGAGCTTCACCTGGTCTTCTTTTTTTTTAGTTCTGCCCTTGATTTCATTGGTTCAAAGAGCTTGCTCTTGAACAGCCAAAATCACACCTTCAGTTTCTTTTTTTTAATGTTCTAATTGTAAGCTGATTTTATCTTTATCCACTTTTCCCTCACTTTTTTAGTAGAAATTGACCATGTGATGCTTTTCTTTGCCAGATTACTGTTCGGGTTTTTATTAAATTACTTCAAAATTCATAATTTATTTCCTGTACATTCAGTAAGTCTCCATTTTTAACTTGCATTAGTGCTTATTCTTGGTTGTCTTTTACAGTCACGGTTTTCTTCTTGCATAGCTTGTTTGATTTGAAGTAAACCTCTATCTCCATATCAATGGGGCAGTTACAATATACGTTATCATTGCAGGGATGTAATGGATAGGAAGTAGTCATGATTTTCTTATTTTTCGGTCCAAACTCTGCATTTCAGTTTGCCTCCAGTTAATAATTCCAACAGAGTATCATATCACAGGTGTGCCTTTGATGGTGTTTCGACTGTTTATTTTTGTCGTTAGCATTTTTCTTACTCACCAAACATATTCTTTACTAATCAGGGTTTTAATTTATCCATGCTTGAGGTTATCCAACTGTAAATTATTATATATACCTTTACCAAAGTTTGTTGACTAATGAAGAGAGAGACCTTATTTCAGCTTTCTCCCTGTGCCATGGATGAGTAGCCACAAAAAAGTGGCTGATTTCAGGTTATTTTTGCCTTATGGCACAGTAACTTACATCTGAAGAAAGTGAGATGGGAAAATTAATACATGCAGACCTTCCCTGTGTGAATAACTTTTGATAACATCAGCGTGCAAATAAATATTACTTAAAATGATACCCTGTCAAAATCCTTTATATAGCTGCTGGGTTAAGGTGATTAATGGATTTTGGAACAAAGCTGAATTGTGAATTTTTCTCAAACAGCAACTCTTTTAATAAGGATTTTGTGAGATATTGTCATTTTGTAGCAAAGCAATCTTCAAAGATTCTGTCTTTGTAAAATATTTTGTACAGTGGCTTCTTTATCATTGAAATCCAAATTCATAGAAAATTTATGCACTGAAAAAAGTCTTAATCCTTGTCCTTGGGAAGATACTTTCTTCATGTAGAATGTGGATCAGGCCTTCAAGGGCTTTGAGTTCTAGATTGCAGCAATAGTTTAGCTATCCTTAAGAGAAACTCATCATATTTATTGATCTTAAGGATCACTGACAATTTTTCAAGACCTTTTAATTTTTCTTGATTTCTGGTTACAAAAAAATTGAGCAGATACTTTACAATTAAGTAGGCAATTTGTGTTCCCTGAGCTTAAGAGGGGTGAGATTACATCAATACTTTTAAACTTGATCAGTATTAAGGTCTTGGGTTATATTTGGAATACCAAGATTCATATCAATGAGTATACTATTCCAGCAGTTAACACATCAACGTCACTTTTAAATCTGTGGGTTTCCTTTGAATTTTTGTCCCTTGCCATGGATGCAACTATAGTTTTATTGATTTGGCACTATCAGTGATGACTATAAATGGAAAAGAATGGATTTCTGTAATCCTGAGACACCGTGAAATGGCCTACAAAAAGAGAATGATTGTCTCATTCCTCAATTTTATGAGCTATGTGGATATCCCAAGGAAATGAAAGCTTATTACATGGACAGTCTTTCATTATTAATTTTAATGGCTGCAAATCTTTTCCAGGAGTAATACATGGTGACTGAGAGGAAACAGACTTTTTTTTGGCAAAACTGGCTCATTGAAAAGAAGAGATATAAAAATCTCTTTAAAACATACACACACACACACACACACACACACACACATATATATATACCTCCTTGTGGTCTTTTTAGATACTACTAGATTATAGATTGATGGTGATTGATTGGTTGGTTATGTGCCATCATGACAATATCAACTCTTAGTAACCACATAGACAGATCTTCAGAATGATCTGTCCTCAGGCAGCTCCTTCAGGTCTTCCAGTGGTGTAAAGGTAAAGGTTCCTCTCACACATATGTGCTAGTCGTTTCCGACTCTAGGGGGCGGTGCTCCATTTCAAAGCTGAAGAGCAGGCGCTGTCCGAAGACATCTCCATGGTCATGTGGCCGGCATGACTAAACACTGAAGGTGCATGGAATGCTGTTACCTTTCCACCAAAGGTGGTCCCCATTTTTCTACTTGCATTTTTACATGCTTTCAAACTGCTAGGTTAGCAGAAGCTGGGACAAATAACGGGAGCTCACTGTTACACAGTGCTAGGGATTCGAACTGCTGAACTGCCGACCTTCCTGATCGACAAACTCAGTGTCTTAGCCACTGAGCCAACCCGTATACCCATTGCCATTGTAGTAAAATTTATCCACCCTGTTAATGGTCACTCTTTTCTGCCCCTTCCTTCCATCTTTTCTAGCATTATAGGTTTTTGTTGCAGAGAACTAGGTTTTCACATAATGTGTCCAAAATATTATAATATAAGCCTGTTCATTTGTGCCTCAAGTGAAAAATCTGGATTGAATTGTTTGATGAACCAGTTGTTGGTTTTCATTGTTCTCCATTATATTCTCAATAATGTCTTCTCCAACACCAAAAGAGTCAATAACCTTTCTATCTTGCTTCTTCAAAGTACAGTTTTCATTTCCAGAGAGTATGGCAAGGGAACTTATTGCCTGCACAGTTCTGATCTCTGTAGACATAGAAACATCCCACCCACTTTTCCAAGACCCCAATACTCACTGTAAAACTCATGATTTGCATTGCTTTCTTTATCATTCCTCTGTAGCAATTCTTAGGAGTATGTAGCACATAATCTCGCTTAGTTAAGGGCTTGTTTACATCCTTTAGGCCAGAAGCTAAAATCTTTGTTGATGACGTACAACTATTTAACACCACCGACAATACTTCTGTTGTACAAAGTATGATCTATGTGTCAGTATGGTCGAACAATTGGCAACTCCAAATCTCAACCAACAAATGTTCTGTCATATACATTGGCAACAAAAATCAGAAAACCAAATACAAGCTGGGCGGATTCGACCTGGTAGACAACTCTCACTCTGTCAAGGACCTAGGAGTACTCATCTCAAATGATCTGAGCCCCAGAGCTCACTGTAACAAAGGCATTGTCAAAAAGGCATTAAGAATTGTTAACCTAATTTTGCGAAGCTTCTTCTCCGGTAACATTGTACTGCAAACTAGGGCATACAAAACTTTTGCCAGACCAATAGAATCCCTTATGCCACCAGACTTGACATTTTGGGCCTGGACAACCTAGAACTACACCAACTAAAGTCTGACCTAAGCATAGTACACAAAAGTGTCTGCTACAACATCCTACATGTCAACGACTACTTCAGCTTCAACCTCAATAATACATGGGCAAACAATATATACAAACTAAAGGTAAACCGCTCCAAACTCGATTGCAGAAAATATGACTTCAGCAACAGAGTGGTCAATGCCTGGATTGCACTACCCGACTCTGTTGTTACTTCCTCAAACCCCTATGACGTTAGCCTTAAACTGTCTAGCGTGGACCTCACTCCTTTCCTAAGAGGTCTGCAGGGGGCATGCATGAGCGCACCAGTGTGCCTAACGTCTCTGTCTTGTTGCCCCCATTTATTCGTACCCATTTCCTGTATTCATGTCCATGTTTATACTTATACCTGTTATGTCGTACATGTTTGACTGACTAACTAACTAACTAAATCCCAATAATCACTGCAGTTGTGGATTGTCATGGCTCAGGATTCAGACAACTCTAAATTTAAGAAGCTGCTACATCAGAATAGGTGAATCAGTCAAATAATAAGACTTAGTTTATAGAGCAGAGAACAGAGCAAATATATTCAGTGAGGCTCCTTGCCAAGCAATGGCATGCCATTCCCTAATTAAAGATATCTGACTGCAGCCTGATTTAAGAGACAGCCCTGACCCATGTTTTCTTGCTGGAAACAACTTATCTCTTTTTCTGTTCTGTCATTCTTGTCTCTTCTGCTCCTATAAAAACCGGAAGCTCCTTGACTGTCTGATGAAACTTCTTTGGCTTTCTGAACTCTGGACTGAATCTTGACCATTGTTCTGCATGTCCTATAGAAAGTGAAAGCACTCATCTTTATCTTCAGAGACTGATTTATGTTCCTTTTCGTGTCTACTCAGCCTTGAGTGAGTTGCTTATCATCACCTAGCAACTGTGTGTGTTTGAAACCTGAAACAGGACATGCATGTCAATAAAATATACTTTGTTGTATCTATCACCAAATGCTTTGCTTGGGTTCCTTATTTATAGTGAGAATTTTCCCCATATTAATGGGATCTTGATTGACACTCCATCTTTCCTTCCAGGACATTTATAAGTTTTATATCTCATTATGTACTTGGGGAGAAGTCCTCAAGATTTTCCAGTAGAGTGGAGGGAGGGGTGACTGAAGGGTTATTACAGCCTGATTGGTCCATTTGACTGAGAGAAAACTTCTTAGCCTTCGGCTTCTCCCGTTGGCTCCCAGTTTCCTCTCAGTCAAGAAGGTCCAAAGACTAAATTTTGGTTCCCAGAGTGATTGTGAGTACTAAATTCGAAAATTAATTGGATCAATTGGATACTTTAAATCAAAGCAAATTACTAGCATAAAATAGAGCTGTGCCCAATAGGACAAACTATCGCGGTCCTAAATAGGCAGGGAAAGCAGCGCGGAGCGAAGCTCTTTCCATCCAACTCCCTGCGGGCCTTTTTTCCCCCCCCCCGACTGATTCCTGGTGACTCGGGCGTGCCGGGGGGCTTACAGCTCACAAATCCTCCCCCAAGACGATTTGCTTGCCTTGAAGCTGCAGCGCCGGCGGCTTTTTGCTGCGCGTGAAGATCGGCAGCCACTAAACGCGACCGCGCCGCCTCTACCGGGTTGGCGGTGCCCTCGGCGGCGGCGCGCAATCGAGACCGGAGCGCCAGCGGCTCTTGCCGGGCGTGAAGACCGGCGGAGATCGTCCACGGGCCGCGATCTGTTGCTTTTAAAGCGGCAAGCCTAACAAATTGCTGGGGAGGCAAGCGGCAGGCTCGCGCGCCATTTTAAACGGTCGCTTGAGAAGAAGAACAACAATCCTCAGCCGGCGGCCATTTTGGACACGTGTCGGGCCTAGCTTCCCAGGCCTACCGAGCCCACACCAACATTCAAGGCCCAAGTTGAGAGGGTCTACCAGCAAGAGGCTTCTGGCTGCGACTACTCTACTTCCATACTTCAGCAGAGCACGTGAGTGGGGCGATGGCAGCGAGATCCGAGGCAGCTCAAGCTGCAACTCCACAGGCCCAAGAAGATAAGTCAGGCCCCACTGCCCCAGCCAGGCCTCGTGTCTCTAGGCCTTCTGCGGAGGATCGCCCCTCCAGAGCCCTACAAAGGGACGAGCTTAGGCGTTCCAGGGCAATTGAGAAAGCCATTGAGAGGGCAGAAAAGAAGAAGGTCGGGGATCCCAGGCCTCGATCTAGATCCCCCAGACCTGAGGCTCCTAGTCATTCCCCTTCTGTCAACAGGGGGTTCAGCCCTTCTTCTCCCTCTTCCTCTTCATCCAGATCTGTTAGGAGTGAAGGACGGGGGGCTTCACCCCACCCCCAACTTCCCCTGGGACAGGGGGCTTGGATAGAAATGATCCTTTAGAGGGCCCCTCTGCAGGCCCCTCCCGGGGTAGGAGGTCCCACAAGGATTCGATTCCCCATGACTATGATTCTGATTATGACGAGGAGGATCTAGAACACCTCCCTGAAAACCTAAAAAGGTTAATCTCTGCAGCCATTTCCAGGGGAATAGCTCAAAGAGACAGACCTTCCCGGCATAATAGGATTACTCCTTTCAGCAGGGCCAGGTCTAGAACCTCTTCCCCTTCCCTCATGAGCGAGGTCTCCTCTAGGGAGGAGGCCCGTCGTCAGGACGACTGGGGTTTCTCTGAGGATGTGGCCACTGATCAGCCCACCTCTTCCAACTTATTCATCCAGGCCATGTTTAAGCCCTTACTGAAAAAGGCTAGGAGAACCACCAAGGTGGGCACGGGGGACCCCACAGTGCCCCCGCCCAGAGATCCGGATATGGTAATGTTCTCAAACACGGCCACCAATAAAGAAGAGATCCCTGCCCCTCCTCTGTTCTTGGAGGTGGCCACCAGTCAGTGGGCTAGACCGTCAAATTTTTCCCCCCCTGGCAGCAATGACAGGCGGGCTTATAACATGGAGAAGGCCTTCCTACAGGCCATCCAATTACCGGCCATAGATCAACCGATAGCTGCCCTGGTCTCATCTTCCCCGGTTGTCTCGGGGGATGCGGCAGATAAGCTTAAGCCGGAGGATAAAAGGGTGGAGCTCACCTTGCGGAAAAATTACAAGGCTTCCGCATGGGCTATGCGGGCGGCAGCCGCCGCCTCGTATTTTAATCGCATGACCGCTATGTGGCTCCGCCAACTCCAGGATCGTATCCCGATCCAGGACGATCGCGTCCATCAGGATTTAACTAAGATTATGGCGGCCTGCCAGTATTCGGCCGACGCAACCCTGGATGCTATGCGATTTGGCTCCAGCGCCTTAGCTACCTCCGTGGCCGCTCGCCGACCCCTTTGGCTTAGGAATTGGCAGATCGATAATAAAGCCAAATGGGATTTAATAGCTGCCCCCTTCGCGGGTCCCAATCTGTTTGGGTCTGCCCTAGACCCAATCTTGGTGGAGAATAAAGACAAGAAAAAGGTGATGCAGTCACCCGTATCGCAGGCCTTCCTTCAGGAATTATGACAGGGACCAGGAGCCCCGTTTCCAGCAGTACAGACAGGACAGGCAATACAACAGGCAGAATTTTCAGGACCGCTCCAGGTACCAGTCCCAATCCAAACGGCCCTTTCGCGGGGGGGGGGGGGGGCGGCCGCCCCTTCCGCAGAGGGAAATGACTCGAACCCGAGTCATCCCATAGGCGGCTGCCTGGCACTGTATGCGGACAAGTGGGACCAGATCACATCAGACGGGTGGGTCCGAGCGACCATCCGCCACGGCCTAAGACTAGAATTTCTCTCCTACCCTCCGAAACGCTTCAGAGTGTTTTCCCCATCCCGGGATCCGGAACGCCGTCGTCTCATGGACCTCGCCGTCTCACACCTTCTAGACATCAGAGCGGTGGAGGTCGTTCCGGACCCGGAGAGGGGGCGGGGCTACTATTCAAACCTCTTTGTAGTCCCGAAGATCTCGGGGGGTTGGAGGGCGATTCTCGACCTGAAGCGCCTGAATCAGTATCTAGTTTACAGGCGCTTCAAGATGGCCTCCCTAAAGTCTATCCTGCAGGGCATCCGAAAAGGGGATTACATGGCCTCGGTAGATCTGACGGAGGCCTATCTTCATATCCCCATCTTCCGGGCTCACCGTCAATTCCTGCGGTTCTCCCACGAGGGCCAGCATTACCAGTACCGGGCCCTTCCATTCGGCCTGGCCTCAGCCCCTCGGATGTTCACCAAGGTCCTGGCGGCCCTGGCTGCATACCTGAGATCCATTCCGGTGAGGCTCCAGTGCTACCTGGACGACGTCCTAGTGCAGTCAGGGTCCCTCCCCAGAGCCAGAGCAGACCTCCAGCTGACCATACAATGGCTCCAGGCACTAGGTTTCTCAGTAAACTTTCCCAAGAGTCATCTATCCCCATCCAGACAGATTCTGCATTTAGGGACAGTAATAGATTCCGAGTCAGGGAGGGTTCGCCTGTCCCCAGACCGCCTAACCAGTCTGAGACAATTGATCACGTCCATCAGGACAAAAAGGTCTGTTTCTACCCTGACCTTATCCCGACTCCTGGGGAAGATGGTATCCTGTATAGGGATAGCTCCCTGGGCCCGTCTACATCTGCGTCCCCTCCAGTGGGCCTTGATACCAGCCCAAAGGAGAATGTTGAGCAACTCTCTGCGACCGCTTCGCTTAACGCCGGAAGTGAGATGCTCGCTCAGGTGGTGGATGTCCCCGGCATTGCGACAGGGGGCCCCAATTTGGGAGCCAGAGAGAGTACAAGTCACGACGGATGCGAGCCTTTACGGCTGGGGGGCCGTGACGGGGTCCGACATGGCCCAGGGACGTTGGACTGCCTCGGACCTCAGACACAATATAAATTGGCTCAAACTCAAGGCCGCGAGACTGGCCCTCCGGACTTTCCACCGCCAGCTGCAGGGGCGACACATCCTCCTGCTTACGGACAATGTAGCGACGAAAGCTCATGTCAACCGTCAAGGGGGGACTCACTCCCGAGCCCTGTGGCAGGAGGCACAGACATTAGGCCTATGGGCGGAGAGACACTTGGCCTCAATTACGGCGGAGCATATATCGGGGGAGTCCAACCACCAGGCAGACTGGTTGAGCCGGGCGACTCTGGACAACGGCGAGTGGCAGCTGGATCCAGAGTTGTTTCAGAAGATTTGCCTCAGATTCGGCAACCCCCGGCAACGCACAACTGCCAAGATTTTTCACCCGATTCAAGACTCCAGCAGCAGAAGGAGCGGATGCTCTCAGAACCCGGTGGCCTCCGGGTCTCCTCTATGCCTTCCCCTCATTCCCAGAACCATTCGGAAGGTAGTCACAGAGAGGGCTCACGTCATTCTATTAGCCCCATATTGGCCGAGGAGACCATGGTTCGCAGACCTGGTCCAGCTCTCGGTCACAGATCCCTGGAGGATTCCGCCAGAAGAGGTAGTCCTGTGTCAGGGAGTCTTAGTTCACCCAGAGCCGCAGTGGCTGCATCTGACCGCGCGTGGCTCTTGAAAGGGGATTATTGAAGGGGAGGAGGTTGTCATCAGGGGTCATAGCTACCTTGGGAGGCAGCGAGGAGACCGTCCACAATTAGAATCTATAACGCCACCTGGACGGCTTTCCGCGAAGTGGTGTAGCCCCAGGGGGGTGGATCCAGCTAAGGCCACGGTTCCAGACGTTTTAGAGTTTTTTCCAAAAAGGACTAGAGGATGGGTTGTCCCATAGTACACTCAGGCGTCAGGTAGCGGCCCTATCCACTATATTGGGAGGAGAGGCTCCTCTACCCTCTCTCGCTCACTCATTGGTGAAGAGGTTCCTTAAAGGGGCGGCCAACATCCGTCCGCCCCCCGTTCATAGGTTCCCTACTCCTGGGATCTTACCCTCGTCCTAAAGCGCTGACGGGTTCTCCCCTTTGAGCCTCTCCAGGTCGGATCCACATGCGCCTCCTCTCACTGAAGGTAGTATGTTTAGTGGCCATTACATCGGCCAGGCGATATTTCTTCGAATTGGGGCCCTTTCTGTTCGAAGTGACCTTTGCATGATTCACCAGACAGGGTGGTCCTGCGTTGGGATCCTTCGTCAATCCCGAAGGTTAACACTCTGTTTCATAGGGCCCAGGAAATTGTCCTAACCAAAATTTATTGTCCCAAACCAACAAGGGAGAGAGAACAGGCGTGGCAATCGGTTGGATGTACGCAGGGCCCTCCGTATTTATCTGAAACGGACAGAGGGCATTCGTAGGAGCCGTGGCCTGTTTGTACTCTTTTCATCATCCGAGTTCCCTAGGTAAAAAGGTCTCGTCTTCAACTATGGGAGGTGATCAGGTTGGCCATTGTTGAGGCTTACGGAGCCTCGGGAAAATCCCCCCCTTCGGGATTACAGCTCACATCCACTCGTAGTGGCGGCCTCCTCAGCGGCCTGGGCCACAAAGGGCGTCCCTTCGAGGACATCTGTCGCGCAGCCACCTGGGCCTCCCCTACTCCCTTCATAAGACACTACCGCCTGAACACTTATGCCTTCATATGCTGAGGTGTCCTTTGGGCGGAGGGTTCTCCAGCGGGTGGCAGGCCGATCCTCCCCCCTGGGACCCAGTCCTTCCCTCCCCTGGGAACGTAGCGTGGGTATGTCCCTTCAGTGACCCCTCCCATCCACTCTACTGGAAAAAGAACGTTGGTCTTACTGAAACGTTTTTTTCTGGAGAGTGGAGGAGGGGTCACTTTCTCGCCCTAGGTAGATAGACAGGGTCCGGGAGGGGTAGATCGGGATGGCCCTGGGCGCTTCCCTTGTCTTCTTACATCATGCAGACGCTGACCGTGACATCGCGGAAACTGGGAGCCACAGAGAAGCCGAAGGCTAAGCAAAGTTTTCCTCTTTCTCTCAGTCAAATGGACGCAATCAGGTTGTAAATACACCCTTCAGTGGACCCCTCCCTCCACTCTCCAAGAAAAA